>JARJPL010000112.1:0-20119 GCA_030782805.1 Aschersonia sp. MBC 622
GGATGTTTGTGGGATACGAGCACAAGGAGGGGGACGGGGGGGGAGAACGTACCGAGATCAATGTTGTTGGCAGCCATGGCGCGGGCGAGGGCGCGGGCGGCTTCGATGTATTCGGGCGTCTTGCCGGGGGAGGCGCCGCAGAAGACGCAAATCTTGGTCCGAGCCGGCGCGGGGGCGGAGCCGTTTGTGATTTCGGCCGTCATCTCGACTAACGATTTAAAGCTCGATGAGCGCGAAACAAAAAAGGAAGGTGAAAAGCAAAAGTGTAAATGTTGCGTTATTTCGTCAGGTGGCAAGAAGAAGCAAATGCGAAGGAGTGGGAAAGAAAGAGCAGCAGCACGGCCTTTTGTTGTTCTAGTCGAGGCCCAAGCTTCTTCTTCTAATAACCACGGGAGCAAACAAAAAAAAAGCCAAGGGTGTGTGTGTGTGGCAACGCGCAGCAACCAAGGGGAAAAAGGAAAATTATTCTAGGATGAGGGGAATGAAGACCGAAGGGCTGGTTCTTGTGGTAGCAAAAATGAGAGAGAAATGTGTGAAAAAGTAGGGAAAAAAAAAAGTGGCAGCCTAAACGGTGAGGAGTGTTGTCACATCATCGAGTGAATTGGCCATGACGTGAAGTGGTGGTGACTCGGAGGAGGGAGGGGCGCCGACGGGCGTCGTTTTCGGCGAGCGGCCGGGACACGCCACACCGGGATCGCTTCTGGCTGGACAATATTCTGTTTTTTTTGGGGGGGAATTAATTTCCCCGCTCTCTGCTTTGCTTGCTTGCTTGCTGACGGTCAGATTAATCAGTACACGCCGTGACGCCTCGTCTACTGGCTGGACTGCGCAGTAACAATTTTGATTTTATTTTCTTGGCAAAATTTCAACACATTAAGTATCACTGATCAAATATAGCTTCTGATTATCGTCAGCTATGGTGGACATTTCAACCTACCTAGGTAGCTGCCATTTTCAAACACCAACAGTCAGCGCCAGCGCCACCAACGAGGAGGACCCTTTTTCGCCCCCCCTTGGAGAGCTCAACTTTTTGCGGACACGCATATCTGGCCTGTCCCATCCCCAGACAGCCTTTTTCTGCCCATCCTTTTGCGCGAGTAACTGGCATTGCTCGGCCACTGCCCATTGCGAACCCGACTTTTCCTTGTCGAATAGTCTCGTCACAGCGACACAATGCCTGCCCAAGGTGTCGCCGCCGTGCTCCCTCCTCAGCAGGGCGCACCCGGCCAGCGCCAGCAGCAGCAGCAAGGTGTAAGAGCTTGTCGACGGCGCTGCACACTAGCACATACTGACACCATCTAGGGCGGCTTCAATTTCAAACGCCTTCTCTTCGGTGCCGGTTTCTACTTTGCCGTGAATGCCGGTATCAGCTGGTATTTCCAAAAGGACCAGCGCGGCGTCACCGTCGATGATCCCGCCACGGGCAAGCCGATCCGCGTCACCTCCAACACGGGCGACATCCCCGCCTTCCAGCTGCGGCCCCGGACGCTCGACGAGGGCGCCCAGCGCGCCGCGCTGCCTAAGCTAGTTGCGCCCATCTGGCCCCAGGACAGCCGCGTCGACATTGTCGTCACCGTGTCGCCCTCGTCGAACCCGGCCCCGATCGCCCAGACGCCCGCCGAGTACGTCGTGCTCAACGAGAAGCGCTTCCACATGGGCAACAGCTCCGACAAGCGCCACGTCGACGGCCGCTTCGCCGTGCCCCGCGAGGTTCAGCACAACGGCACCCTTTGGGGCCACTTCTTTGTCGGCCTCGCTGGCAGCGCCCTCGACCCTCACGACCCGGCCTGGAGCAGCGACACGGCCTACCACATGGCCTACCCGCTGACTCAGTACCTGCCCAAGAAAAAGGTGGCCAAGACGAGGAGCCTGCTCGGGTCGCGCAGCGAGGATGACGAGGCCGAGCCCGACATTCCCGGGCCCAAGACTCCAATTATTGCCAACCACTACCACCCCAATGCTAGTCTATCGTTTATCCCGGGTGTCGGCGTCAAGGAGCTGGCGACCATGCCGCCGCCCATGAAGCATTTCATTCGCCTCGAGAGAAGCGGCGCTCGTGACGGCAGCGGCCAGAATGGCTGGTACTACCCGCTTCTGTTCGTCAACACCTTCTGGCAGCTCAACAAGGACATGATTCCTCTCAACGAGACTGTCAAGGAGCTACCTATCCGCATTGATCTCAGCAACATGGCCGCCTGGCAGTTTCAGATCATGGCCAACATTGAGATGAACTCGAAAGAAAACGCGCGCCAAGCCGCCTTTGGCAATCCTGTCCCCGGCACCGGCGACGGCTCCGAGATTGAAATGGTCAAGGAGATTCTCATCGACAACAACCCCATCCTGCTGGCCATTACCGCCGTCGTCACCGTTGCCCATCTCATCCTCGAGACGCTGGCCTTTGGCTCCGACATTGCGCACTACCGCAAGAAGAAGGACAATGTCGGCATTTCCGTGCGCTCCATTCTGGCCAACGTATTCATGCAGGCCGTCATTTTCTTGTATCTGCTCGACAATTCGCAAAACACGAGCTGGATGATTCTCGGCTCCCAGGTCGTTGGCATCGTCATTGAGTTTTGGAAGATTACCACCGTCGTCGACGTCCGCTGGCGTGCTACCCCTCCCGGCTCCTGGCTTCCCTACTGGTTTGTGCTGGAGGACAAGCACAAGCTCACCGAGACGGAAGCAAAGACCAAGGAGTACGACCAGATTGCCTTCAAGTACATGTACATTGTGGCTGTGCCGCTGCTCATTGCCTACGGCATCTACTCGCTCATGTACGAAACGCACAAGTCGTGGTACTCCTTCATCATCACCACGCTCGTCGGCTCCGTCTACACCTACGGCTTCCTCATGATGGTGCCCTCGCTGTACATCAACTACCGCCTCAAGAGCGTCGCCCACATGCCCGCCAAGGCCATGATGTACAAGTTTCTCAACACCTTTATCGACGACCTGTTTGCCTTTACCATTAAGATGCCGCTGCTGCACCGTCTGGCGACGTTTCGCGACGACGTCATCTTCTTTGTCTACCTGTATCAGAAATGGGCCTACAAGACGGACTACTCGCGCGTCAACGAGTTTGGCCAGGGAGGCGACGATGACGAGGAGCCCAAGCTGGTGGGGGACAAGGAGAAGAAGGAAGAGGTCAATGTAGAGGCCAAGAAGAAGGCTGTCAAGGAGCTGTTGGAGCAGAGGGCCAAGTCCAAGGCCAGCGGCGTTGATACGGGCGCGGCGACCAAGAGAAAGTGAGGGAGGGCAGGTAGCATGTGTCTTGTAGAGACCGCGGATGCGGACGGGTGTCTTTTAGAGACGGGGTAATAGATGAAAAAGACAATCTTTTCAAAGTGTGGAGTAATGCACGCAAAACCAATATCAGGCTCAGGGTCAAGTGCCGGTTGGTTGCAAGTCTCTGTAATGTATCAGCTTCAATTGCTGACTAGCAACGCCTGGATACAATCAATACCACAGCCCCCACACCGTAGAGAACCGAAGCAAACATATACGGCAGTCCGCTCCAGCCATGCCCAAGGCTGATGCTCCATTTCAATGCCTGAGCCAATAACGGCCCAGCTACCAATGCGCCGGCTGTGTCCATGATGAACAATGTGCTGTATATGCTTCCGAATCTATGCGGCTCTACCACGGTGCTTATCATGGACCGCCTATACGACTCAACTCACAGCAATTCGTTACAGATTATCATAAAGTTGTGCAGGAGTTTATGTAATGCAAATGTAAACAGCTGGGCTGATGCATTGTCACCTTCCACCTCGAGGGTGTAGAATGAAGTTTGCGATTTCATCTTCTGCCGCGCCTTTTTATCGTAGCCTTATTTTAAAATAAATTAAAATATGGAAATATAGAAAAAAAAAAGGTTAAAAAAATAAGAGTCTAAGCATTTTTATTTATTATAAATCACTTTCTAAGCTGAATTAATCAACTTATATATATATGTTTCACATTGCCTGGTTAATAAATAATATTATTCATCTAGCTATGATATATAATTACTTTTGCCTTTATACGCGTAATTACGTGTGTAGCTAATTTGCCACCCCATTTGCCATCAAATCGATGTTTCCTCTGCGTGTTGTACGTGTTGTAGCCATACTCGGCGGTACTTGCATGCCGTAATCGGCTTCCTGCATCTGAACTACCAAGCATTCGCAACCGAACTTGAGAGCCCCGACCTTGTTCCCCTCATCTCATCACCATGTTTACAAATTTGCATCCCTCATAGATCAAAACAATCACGAAGCCATCTTTATTCTCACGCGCGCGAAGACCTCGTCGGCACACACGACGCAAAGATGGCCAAGCCAGACAGCTTCCCTCCCATGGAGTACCGCTTCCTCGGCAGGTCGGGCCTCAAGGTGTCTTGCATTTCACTCGGAGGATGGCTCACCTACGGAGGGCACGTCGATGCGGGTAAAGTCTATAGCTCCACGCCTGTTTCGGTTGCACAGACAACGGCAGAATTCTCCAAGGCGAGCAAACTGCTCTAACAATACCCCATCTAGAGCGATCCTTTGCCTGCATCAAGGCGGCGTACGACTGCGGTGTCAACTTGTTCGACTGCGCAGAGGTTTATGCCAACGGCGAGTCTGAGGTTGTCATGGGAAAGGCTATCAAAAAGTATGGATGGAAGCGCAACGACCTTGTCATCTCTACAAAGGTGTGTAAAAGGCCCTGACCCCGAGGCCGGGCTCTAACATTTTCCGCGCTTCTCTGTCTCTGAATTGCCCTTCTCTCTCTCTCTCTCTCTCTCTCTTTTCTCACGTAGAGAGAACTGACAAGTTTTGGCCGCCAGATTTACTGGGGCGGCGCTTTTGGTGACAACCCAGCCACTAACACAGGCCTCTCGCGCAAGCACATCATCGAGGGCGTCGACGGCTCTCTTAAGCGGCTCAATCTCGAATACGTCGACCTCATTTTTGCGCACCGGCCAGATCGCCAGACCCCCATGGAGGAGACGGTGCGCGCCTTTAACCACATCATCGCCATGGACAAGGCCTTATACTGGGGCACGTCGCAGTGGCGGGCCGACGAGATTGCGCAGGCGTGGCGCGTCGCCGACAGGTTGGGGCTCATTGGTCCGCTGATGGAACAGCCATCATATAATATGCTCGAACGCGAAAAGGTTGAGTCAGAGTTTACGCTGCTGTATCGCGAGCCTGGTCTAGGGCTGACGGTATTTTCGCCTCTCCGTATGGGCATCCTGACTGGCAAGTATCAGAACGGGATCCCTGACGACTCGCGCCTTGCACAGGCTGGTGACAAGTTTACCACGGCGTTTTGGTCGCACCATTCCAAGGCGGAGTGGGATGCCATCCTCACGGCGGTCGGCAAGCTCCAGCCCATCGCCGACAGACTCGGTATCAAGATGGCCACTCTGGCTCTGGCCTGGGTTCTCAAAAACCCAAATGTTAGCTCTGCAGTCACCGGTGCTAGCTCGCCGGCACAGGTGTACGAGAATGTGCGCGCGATTGGTGCTGTAGAGAAGCTGACGCCTGACATGATGGCGGAGATTGACCGGGCGCTTGACAATAAGCCCCCTGCGATTTTCGAAAGACACCCAGCGGGACAGAAGTAAGTCTTGCGCGTTCAAGGTGCTATACTATTGAATTTTGAGCTTGCATAAAAAAACAGTAGTGGTAAATTCTGGCCATGATTGACGACGGCGGTGCGACTCGTGAGCTTTAGGTAAGATGATGAACGGCTGAAAGGCATGGCTCTCTTTGTCATTGGAGTCATTGACGAATTTGCCGACATGAGTAAACTTGACTATTCAGTTACATTTCTCGCTTCCGAGTGTGTCGGGGGTTTGCTTTTGCTCGTTACCGCTGCTGAATCGGCCGGGGAGGCAGCCAACCGTTGCGACCTGAATGAACGGGAGACTCATGGATGACAATCCGCATAAAAGCTTGCATCAATGAATTCGTCTCCCGGCCTTTTCGAGGCTGAAGAGAAGTTCAATATTCAATCATATCACGTTTTTAGAATTTTGTAAGCAAGTCGAGAGAAATGGGCAACCGCCGGGAGAAACACAGGTAGTTACCCGTCGGGATACGTGGCCGGAGCCCCGCGCATAAGTAACATAACAGTGTCGCAGAGCCAAAATACAGGGCTCTAAAACGAAACTTTGACCACGTTAAACGCCAACTCTAACGACCCCGAGATGGTTCCCTGACGATCTTGCGCCCTGGACCACTTTCTTGTTTCTTCTCCTCTTCCTACTCATTCCGTCATCCCGTCTCACACCTCCACGGATGCATCGCCTCACTCTCGTCTCTCTTTCGGCCAGCCCACGCTGAACCAGAGCCTGCCGCCCGTCCCCTCTCCTCCATGCAAGCGTGTCTGTGTGACTGGCCACGGTTTCTCTCGCAGACAAAACTGGCGACGACGATCAAACGCAACCTCCCCACGACAACACCATTGCCCGCCAAAAACATCGCGACTCCCCTTCCACCACCGAAGCCTTCTCTTTTTTTCTCATAGCCTGACTGCTGCAACGAAAATCCTCGCCTTGCCGCGGCGCCCTCCCTGTCATGGGCTCCGACTCGGTGGGCTCACTGCTGGCCGACATTGCCAACCTTCTCGTCGACGGCCTGCGCATCCTGGGCCTCGCCGACAAGCGCCATTGGGGGCCCGACGAGTACGAGCTGCAGAGGGCCATGGAGCGCGTCCTCAACGACGCCAAGACGGACTTTCAGGAGCTCTCGCCCATGCTCAAGAGCCAATCTCACTACGAGCACGATCGAACGTGTAAGCTCCTCCTTCTCGCTTGCTTGTGCGACAACCATTCCCCCTTCCAGAAAGACTAATCCAATGCATCCGGAATATTTAGTTGCATCTCTTGAAGAGCTCCGCGCGCTCAGCGCCAAATTTTACATGCACATTCAAAACCTGCGAGATTGGAGCCGATGCGGCGGCCCCGTCGACGCCGTCTGGGTCCGCGATACCAAGTCGCTGCAGCGGCAGCTGCACCGCGCGCAGTGCCGCGCCGCCCAGCGCGTCTTCAACACCGCCAAGGAGACGCCCCAGCGCTGCCTCGGCGCCTTTATCCTGCACCGCAAGCAGCGCGGCTGGGTCGCGGCCCGACGCGCCGGCGGCGTCAGCGACTACGACTGCCAGCGCCGCCAGACGGACGAGGTTGGCGAGTGCCTCGCCGTCGGCGGCTTTGAGCGCTTCGGCGACCTCGACATTGCTTTTATCTGCGACTTTTGCGACGGCCACCTGCTCTGGGACGACGTGCAGCGCGTGCCCACTACGCGGACGGGCGTCGACGCGCTGCCCGAGACGGCGGTTTCCGTCTCGTCATTGCCCACGACGGCGGCGGCGCCCGCGCTGCCGACCTCGACGCCACTGCAGGACACGTACGGCGCGGCTCTGGGCGAGTGGCAGGCCACGGCCGTGACAATGTCGAGCCAGCAGCCAAAGCAGGTCGTGTATCCGCCGATTGCCATTGCCAGCCACATGGCGCCCGTCCCCGGCGACTGGCTCGCGCGCACCATGTGTCCTTTGTGCGAGGACGCGGTCGAGCCGCAGGACATTGACGACGAGGACGAGATGTGGCAGCCCGAGAACCGCTTTGACGACTTGGCGGCGCTGCAGGAGCACTTGGAGTGGGAGCACGCCCCGTCGGCGCTGCCTTTGACGTTGCCTGTGTCGCTGCCCTCGACGGATAAATGCAACGTCATGTAAAACCAAGCAGCGCATATTTCACATCTCAAAGAGATACCCCCCCCCCCCCCCCAAATAACATTAAGCGAGGAACGAGGAGGATTCTCACGGCCGACGACACGAACAACTTTACGATACCATATTTTATATACAACTGCAACAACGACTTGCATCGCACTGGAACCAACGGAACGGAGTTTTTACGGAATTTTGGCGTTTTGAGTTCATACGGGAGACACAAAGTTGAGCATTTTTCTGCGTTGGCAGACCTGTTTATGCCTTTAGAAAGTTTCGCAGCATACCCGATATTATACAGTAAACAGCAAAAAGATACCTATTGTCATGCATCTTCCACCCCTTTCCCTCTTCTGTACTGTCATTCTCCCGCCTTCTTCACTTTGGTAATATACCCGAGTATCATGCCAAGAGGCATAGTTCCATTCGCTACCACACTCATTGTGCATCGTTTTCCGTACGCCGTTCTTCGCAGTCCACTTTAGAAAAATCGCCAGTAGATGAAGAGGAGAATAATGAAGCCCAGCACGGCAAACGGCCCATACTGCTTCAGCAGCAGCTCCCAGTTGATGCGCACCGCCGCGCGCCTATACTTTTTGCTGTCGTCCCTCAACCTGCTGCTCATCTCGCCCATCTTTTCCAAATTGTCCCCGCGATACAGCAGATCCTCGATATTCTTCGTCATGACCTTTGTCACGTCGCGCAGCTCGTCATTCAGCTTGTCGAGGTTCTGCGACGCGCGCGCGTCGGCGTACGTGGTGCGCGTCTTGCCGATAAACGTGTCAAAGTCCATAAACGCATACGGCCGCAGCGCCGGGTTGTGCAGCTGCGCGGGCGGGTGCGTGGTGTGAAACTCGCGCGCCAGGTCGGCGAGGTAGGTAAAGGCGAGCTTGCGCGGGTAGGAGCGCTCGCAGATGCAGAGGAAGACGACGTCGGCGTCGACGAGGTAGTGCAGGGTGTAGGCGCCCGACTCGATCGAGGCTTGCGGCTCAGAGGTGCGGGTGAGCTTGCGCATGATTTGGCGGACCTGGTTCTTGACTTCGGCGAGGGCGGTCTCGGACTGTTGAATGGGAGCAAGGCCGTTAGTAAAAAAAAAAAAAAAGTTGGGAGTGGAGGAGAAGGGTGTCAAAAACGGCGGGAGCGAACCTGTTCGTCGTCGACTGAGGCGCAGAGCATCAGGCCTGGGATGTTGGTTAGCCGGGACTGGTGTGGTGTACTATGGTTGATTGGTGTTGGGGCGTAAAGGAAAACGTACCATCGAGCCTTGATATTTGTGTCGATCTAATCATTATTGCGGTTGCGGTATGTGGTTGTGTAGAAGAGGTAGAGTAACGAGGGCGTCGGCTTCGGCTGATCAAGGTTTCTACAACGTGTCCAGACAAGTAACGATGGCGCGTCGACACCTGGCACCAGCACAGGCAGCAATTCCTGACCGTTGAGCAACAATATTATATGATATGCGAGGGGAAAGGCAAAGTAGCGGAAGTGGTGAGAGACTGTCGAGTGTTGATCTGCTGCCGGTGGAGGATGTGTTTACAAATGTTGGGAAGCTTCGAGGTTGATGCCGCTGCAGGGGAAGGACAATTGGCTAGTAAAGGGGGGGGGGGCTATAATCTGGCCGCGGCGCCGCCCCGCCAGAGGTTTTGGGCCGGCGCCGGCCCCGAAGTGTCTTTGACAATGACGGCATGTTTCGATGATGGGAAAATTCAAATTCACGCGAAATGAAGCGAGGGGTCAATTACAGATTTCACAATGAAATTGATTTTGACATGAGACTTTGCTGCATCCGACATGGTCTGAATCGCTGTTAACTATGGAGTGCAAGGTACGCGATCATTTCATGCAAAGTACTTCCTAGTTAGCCAACTACACGGTGATATTTTACGTAGTTTTATTACCATTTACAGTCAACATCAATATCCTATATCTCATCCTCTTCCTCGTCGAAATCGTCCTCTCTACCCATCTCATACAAAATCCTTCCTCCATCGCCCCCACCCACCTCCGTCTGCGCATCAAAATACGGCAGTACAATACCCTCTCTATCTCTTCTCTGCTTCTCCGTCAAGCCCAGATTAAACGTACTCTCCGGCTCCCCTTCCCCTTCCCCGCCGCCGCCGCCGTCCCCAGCAGCAGAATCCTCCGTCTTAAACGCCGAGTAGTCGCTCCTCAGCAGCAGCGTCCCCGTAGTACCCTGCCCGCCGCCGCTCTTTGGCCTCGCCAGCACAAACGTCTCGGCCACGGTCCTCCCGCTCCGCCGCCGCAGCTCCATCTCCACGACGACGCCCCCCTTCTCCTCCCTTGCGGCCCGGTCCTTGCCCTTAAGGCCGACGAGCACGCCCTCGCGGCCCTCGTTGACGCCCCACTCCGGCTCGACGAGCGCCTTGTCGCGCGCGCGCTGCCGCGCCACCTCCTGCTCGAGGCTGGACAGCCGCAGAATGGCCGTGGCGAGGTGGCAGAGAACGGTGAGCGGCGCGGGCTCGTACTCGCTGACTGTCGGCGGCAGCGGTACGGGAACGTCGGCGTGGTAGACGCCGACGATGGACGCGGTGGGGGTGATGACGCCGGAGAGGAAGCTGGCGAGCGCTTGAGGGATGGCAGAGGCCATTGTGTTGAGTGAGTCGATGATTACGACGGCGCCTGCACGAAATGTGAGAATGGGTGCTGTGAAGAGGGGAGCGTGGGAAAATGGTAAATGGATGGGGGTGCTCGCACGTGAGATGCTGCGATCGCGCGTGGCAGCTGCGGTTGGATCTGCAGCCGGGTAATGAGACAGAAGCTCTTTTCTTATTGTCTTGAAGTCTTTTCCGGTGGCCTTTACCACGACATCTACGTCGCGCGGCTTCTTGATGGTGGCGAATGAGAGTAAAATGACCTTGTTCTTGGACAACTATAAGCCGACATCATTAGCTGCTGCTCCAGTATAGTTACAGTATGATGGAAACGCACCTTGGCTCTTGTGATGAATTCAGAAATGACTGGTGCGGCTGGTTGCTCGAGTGTGTCGACCAGCAGTGTGAGAGGGCTGGCGCCGTCTCTCAGGTTGAGCAGCTTCTGCAGCAGCAGCAGGCTGTGCGACCGTGTATGAGTGGCGTTTGCCGGGGCCATTATATATATTGTTGTATGATATCCCAGAAAATGAGTGCTGTTTATATCTGTTGTACTAAAAAGATTTGTTGGAGGTGAGC
Source organism: Aschersonia sp. MBC 622 (assembly GCA_030782805.1). Taxonomy (NCBI): domain Eukaryota; kingdom Fungi; phylum Ascomycota; class Sordariomycetes; order Hypocreales; family Clavicipitaceae; genus Aschersonia; species Aschersonia sp. MBC 622. Next base: position 10,887 of record JARJPL010000112.1, read on the forward strand.
TAGATTGTTGGTGAAAATAATTGAATGGGTTGGCGTGGAAGAAGTTTGCAGCGCCAATGTTGGTGGTGATGTGGAGAAATGGATGGTTTCGACCATGTACAGATGCAGTTTTCTCGTAACATCTTTGCGACAGCGACTGATTCAAACACGCGATTATTGGAATGAAATGAATATTCATAGTTCGTTGTTTCCTAAACGAAAGTGTATTGATAGTCCCCCCTTCAGGCAACTGTGTCGTCAGTCTTCCAGTAAAAAAAGAGATACGATGTTGTTTTGAGAGTTGCAAATTGAGGGATTCTCGGTTGTTCTCAAGGTTCACGCATTCCGTCTTTCGAAATTGAATCACACTGATAGCCCACCCACTCTATCTTACTGCCATTGCCTTTGATTCTAATTCTTGGGGATGTTCTTTTCGTTTAAACTTCCGGTACACGACTCCCAGACAAGCCATGACTGAGCATCGCAAGGCTACACCACAAACACTTCTTAGGTTGAGCCAAGAATAACGAACAGAGTACAGTTCAACAGCGTACAAGCTCAGATGCGACGACATTAATCTTGGCCTACTTGAGCAGGCCATTCTAGCCCGTCACAGCGCCATTTGCCACGCCGTCCCCGCGGCCCTCTTTACCCCCCTTCTCGTCGTCTGCGCCTGGCGCTTCCTCCGGCAGCTTGACCTCCCACTCCTTTTCAAACTTGGCGCGCAAAAAGTCGTCAAAATCGCCCGCCTTGCGCCGCTCGTGGGCCGCCCACGCCTGCGCCAGCCAGTCCGGATCGTGCCGCCCCTGCGCCAGGCTCTCCGTGTACGCGGCGCAGTCGTACCGGAAGCTGTCGTCGTTCATCAGCGACTCCATGTTGGGCCGCGGCGCGCCGTCCTCTGCGACGAGAATATGGCGCTGGTCCGGGAAGAGGGCGAGAATCTCGGCGTGGTCTGCTGCGTCGAGGCAGTTCCATGCCATGGGGTTGGCAAGAATTGTCTGTTGTTCGGGGTTAGGACTTTTTTTTATTTTATAGTTCGGATCCCTGGAAAGCCGCAGACGTACTCGTAGATTGGCCTTGGCCAGCGGCGACTTGGGGTCTGTGAGGAGCCGTTCTGCGTCCCACTTGCCCTGGGCGCGCCTGGCAATGATTTTGACCGTCTTCTTGACAGTGTTTGTGACAGTCTTTTCTTCCGCGGCGCGACCCGCGCTTCTCAAAGATCGCCGTGGGCGCGACGCCAGCGTCTTGTTTGCTGCCTCCAACGCGACGTTGGGATCCGTTGCTGCTTCAACATGAGCGTCGCTATTCGGAGGGTGCACCTCTATCACATCCTTTGCTGGCGTCGGTTCCCTTCCATTGTCGGTCATAATATTGGTGTAGGTCACGCCAGGAATTGGCTGGCGTGGCGCGCGATGCGATGCGATGGAAGATTTACGCGATTCTGGATACGCGGCTCTGCAAACGAGCTCACCGTATTAGTACGACTGTCGGCTCGAATAACTGTCCGTCAGCGCGGAGAACGACGCCAGGTGCCGTCAATCATTATGTAAATGGAAGTGGAGAATCACAAACGGACAAGACTGTTGCGTAACTCCATCTGCCAGTGATGGTGAAGCTGGCAAGTTGCCGATGCTGCTTGATTAGCGGGTGTCTCCGCAGGTAGCAAGCACAGTGCAACACGCGATTTCATCACTGAATGGTGCGAGCTGCTTGGCATCGCGGTTCGGCAGAAACGACGAGAAAAAAGTCCAACTCCATCAATCTTGACTTGAACATTGACATGGGAATATGTGCACCATGTAGATACAGTACCGATTTGCACCAAAGACTACATACAGGCAGAGTGCGATGTTGGTCATTAGTCAGAAAGGTGGCACCAGGTACCGTCAGGATGAAGCTCAGCCCGATGTCGGATATCTATTATGCAAGGTTTCTTCCTTCACCGCGACTCCGTGACTGGTGAGACTTTCATCCGTGTCCATCCATCATGGCAACGCAGACGCAGATAGAATACCTTGCCGAGTCCTCTGGTGCCCATGGCGAGGCCAAGTCACGGTCGGTATTGACGGTCAACAACACTGCCGACACCACGTCTCCCAGTGTGGTGATTGAACTCGGCCGGATCCGAAGCAGACAGGTCGACCCTGCCGAGTCTCCCACTCACCATGATTTAGGTGGTCTGTCGGAAGAGCAAGGCAGCCCGGCTCGTCTACTGCCACAGGGCGTGCCGCCCGAGCTGCCCAACCTCATGGCCGAGATTGTCTTTGTCCTCGTCTGCACGGCGGGCCAGCTAATCTTCTCCCTGACTCTGGGCCACATCACCGTGAATCAGTTTGTCTTCCAAAAGGCTCTAGGCATTGTGCCTTCGCAGATTCCTTGGCTGGTTGGCTCGTCCAGCCTGGCGAGCGGTCTGTCCGTCATCATCTTTGGTCCGCTGGCCGATTTAGCTCCGCCGAAACCTCTCATGATTGCAGCCTTTCTGTGGGAAGCCGTCTGGAACGCCGCGTCTGCGCTGGTCATCTCGCCAAAGCTCAAGATTTTCTTCTTCGTGTCGCGGGCCATGCAGGGATTGGCCGTCGGCGTCCTCGTCTCGACCTCGATGAGCATCCTGGGACGAGTGTACAATCCTGGCATACGCAAGACCCGCGTCTTCTCCATGATGGCAGCCGGTGCGCCGTTTGGATTCTGGGTCGGAGCCATGCAGGGCGGTGCCCTCAGCTCCCATTTACCCTGGATCTTTGGTAGCACATCGCTGTTCCTCTGCGCTTGTGCCGCGGCCGCATATTTTACCATCCCCCCTCTAGTCCCTGCCAGGGACAGCAACTCGATCGATGTACCATCAATCAAGCAGTTTGACTACATTGGTGCAACGCTGGCGTCTCTCGGCAGCGGACTGATCCTTTTTGGGCTTACACAAGGCTCGTCTGTGCAGTGGAACCCCTACACCTATTCTCTTGTCATTGTAGGATCTCTCATGCTGCTTGCATTCTATTTCTCTGCTCCCCATGTAAAGCGACCACTCGTGCCTCATGGAATATGGAAAATACCAGGCTTCGTTCCCGTCTTGGTTGCCTACATTTTTGGTTACGGTGGCTACTGTAAGCATCTCGTTTGCGCCGAGTTCTACTGCGCCAGCGCTAACTTCAGTTTTAGCTGGTGCTTGGCAATTCTATGCCATTCAATTCTGGATCCGCTATCAAGGTGCTTCGCCTCTTAGGGTAGCGCTATACCTTGTTCCCAATGCTCTGGTCGGGGTTGCTGCCGTGTGGCTCGTGTCTAGAACGCTTCATGTCCTCCCCGGCCACTGGATCCTGGCGACGAGCATGGTCTTCTTTGGCATCGGAAACGTCTTTTTTCTTCCGCAACAACCAAGCACCTCGTACTGGGCGCTGTCCATGCCAGCTGTGGCTTTGGCGTCGCTTGGCCCAGACATGAGCTTTGCGGCGGCGACCATCTTCATCACCTCTAGTGTGCCCAGATCATACCAAGGCTCAGCGGGCAGCTTGTTGGTGACGGTTCAGAACTTGACACTCGCTATTATGACGTCGGTGTCCGACTCCATCGGAATCAAGGTTGACAAGTTGCCGTCTGGAGAGATTGGCTTGGAGGGCATGCGCGCTATTTGGTGGTTTGGCTTGGCCTTGTCTCTTGTAGCGGCCCTGATTGCGGCCACAATGGTCCGAATTCCCAAGGCGGAAGAGAAGGAGCACGTACAGTAAAAATTTGATGTGCTCGCAAATGATCTGTGATGAGGAGATGTATATGATGCGAAACTGTCAGCGATCTAGTAAAAACTGCAAATCGGTCTCGCGCCCAGGCTGGGAGCATCCGTGGAGTCGACGCCGTGCAATCGATCAGATTATAAAGCCATACTACAAAGAGATTTCTGTATTTTGGAATTCCGGCGAGGTTATACGTTGATGGAAATCCGGTTCTTGTCACTAAACATCGCATAATACGGATTGTTGTTTGCGGTCGGCAGCGCTTCAAGGCCACGGGCAATACACCAAAAGGTCCAGCGACATTGGCACCCTGCATTCAGATAGTCGTCGTACCATTTGAAATCTCCCATTTGCATCTTTCATCCAAGGCAAGATGCAGCTGTGAGAGTGCGCCGTCAGTACGTCCGGAAATTTATACCAATATACTAGAAAGACAGCAGTGCGAAATTTCAGCCATCTTGTGTTTCTTGAGGGCCTAGTCATCAGACAGTAGAGCGAATCAAGTATTCTTCGGCGATAACTGCGTTTGGAGTGGCCTCCGTTCGCTCTTGCCTTGATTGCGCACTCTTACACCAGCTGACGGCTCCTCTTTGGTAACCATCGTTGTCTAAAGCTCCCATCAACACGACTCCGACTCCATCAAGCCACGCATTTCGCCGACTGCCTCAGTAACTCGAATCCCCTACTTGACTGATACATTGGGTCCAGTTTCTATCGCAATGGACTTGCCAGCACGCTTTGCTCTTTTGGCGTCGCAGGTCAAGGACTATCTCCGCGAAAATGTCGAGCCGCATCTTAATGCTGGGGAGCACTTGAATTACCTGCGAAATTACAAGCCGCGAATCGAATTTGACAGGATTACATTAGACCCAGAGAATCGTATGCTAATCATATCACCCAAGATTTTCTCCGAGACGGTGCTCGATGCTATCCTCGCCCAGGCCATTTATGGCAGGGAGGAGATGAGGAAGCACTGCTGGTTCAGGCTCATGTATAGCTCTCACGCAGCACGCTTAGACAGTTTCCCCAAAGAAATGATGGACGAACTACGCCAAATGTGAACCGAGCTTTACGGAGAAGGCTCACCAGCGAACTTGTATGCAACCATTGAGGATGACGGCCCGCTATCGACGCCGACTGTGAGCGTCGCTGGGAACAATGTCGCCGAAGACATTTTTGCGTTGGTGAGCAAACAAAAGGAAGAGACAATTGCGCTCGGCAGGAAGCATGAAGCGGAGCTGTTTGAACAACATGAAGAGAAGATTGAGCTCGACGAGAAGCATGAAACTGAGCTGAGGGAACTATTCGACACGACAGTCGAGCAATACCCCGGGCTGAGCGGCGTACTTTGCGGGGTGCAGCACAGCTTTCGGGATCGAGCTGATCGATCGGCGGAGAGGAAGGCGCTGCTTGCGGCGACAGTGGATTATATTTCAAGAAATGAGCCATGAAGAGTTTCCAGGCGCTACATCTTTGTATCATCAACATTATGGAAGTTTGGCATTGCGAATGAGCGGAGAGCAACACCGGGTCGGTCGGGTGGCTGGGGTCTCGTAGCGCTCGGTGTAGCTTGACTCTCCCAGCGACAAAAGCAAAGTCATTGTGCAAACATGACTCTGTCGTGATAACTGTAACATGGTAGCAGAAAATGAGACTGTTTTGCAATTTTGACTCTCTTTAACCGAATTGCCATAGCTGTGAGACTACTTAACTAACTATACTACATCACGCTTTTAATACTAGGCGATAAATTACTGTCTATACTAGGTAAAGTAGATGTGCGTATTCGGAGATCTCAACCGTGGCTCATCTATGTCTCATATATGGAATTAAACCGATATGAGACTAGGTGGCGTCTTCCGATGCAATGCAACATGGCGCCATACAGATTCTCTGGTATCCCACTATGAAGACATCATGTGGTACTGCAACTCAGGTCTTGGCTGCAGTAGGCTGAATGATTTGGAGCCCTGCGTCGGCCCTTCTGTCAGTCATGAGGAATGGAGTGGCTGGACAAAAGACTGTGTGATTTTAGTCGAGCTAAGCATCCTGGACACCACAGGCTTCTCGCTTCCGCGCAGACGGAACGCGCAGACGAAAATGTTCAAGGCTGCTGGTTGACAAAATGTAGATAGTTTCCCTCTGCCTGCCCTCCTCCCGACACTGGAAGAACTACTGCACCGTTCGCTGACCTCTAGAGTGAGGGCTAAACGATCTATGGCCTAGGTTGCGAATAGCATTCCTAGCGCTCTTGCTAACAGACTGCTGCGATTTCCGAATGTAACCCCCTGCGATGTGTCGAATTCAAGGCTGAAATCTAGTTGCATGAGTCGCAATGTAGTTAAATAGGGATCTTGGCCAAATCTGCCCAATCTCAGTAGACATGCCGACCTGCCTGAACTTAGAGCAGGTGTCGCTTCGTTTGCAACAAATTTTTATCATTAAATTTGGCACCCAACTCCCGGGAAAAGCGCATTTGCGATTTCTCCCTGTCTTCATAGAGGCACACAGCATGCGTCTTTACTGGGCTGCGGCAGCCGCCGTGCTACCCGATTCGTTGGGCCTCCCTACTTCATCTGCAAAGATGGATACCGTGATGGAATTCAGAAACACACCCCCGGGAAGAAAGATCGAGAGCGGTGTTGAGCTCCGCATCTTGCCTGTAGGAGATTCGATTACAGTTGGTTTTGGGAGTGAGATTGGCGGAGACGGCGACGGGTACCGGCGTCAGTTGCGAGATGACTTGTCCGGTAAGGGACCAGCTGCGAAGGTTTTGTGGAGGGAAGAAATGACTGACATGTAGCTTTTTTTTAGCAAATAAAGTTGTGTTTGCTGGAACAAAAACGGCTGGCACCATGGACGACGGATACTTTGTAAGTCGTCACACTCTTGCTTCCTGTTCCGGGCTTCGGAAAACTGGGGGAGATTATGACTAACGACAGTGCTCAAAAAAAAGGCAGCATGGAACGGCAAAACGATTCAGTTCATAGCAAATCACATTGATCCCTCGCTTGAACAGCGGCCCAATGTTGTTCTTGTAGCCGCCGGCACCAATGACATGAATCCCAATCACGCCGTCTCCACCGAGGGCAACGACCCGGTACAAGCCGCCAATCGACTCGGCAAATTGGTTGACAGGATCGTTGGGAAATGTCCGGACGCGACAGTGTTGGTGGCACTGATTATTGATACTTGCGATCAATCACAAGAGCCGCAGACACGGCAGTTTCAAAAGCTGATCCCCGGCGTCGTCAAAAAACGCAGAGACGCCGGCCACCATGTCATTGCGGTCGACTTTGCCACATTTGTCCCCAAACATGGCAACAAGATTCTTCGCGACTGTATTCATCCCACGAACCGCGGGTACAAAATCATGGGCGATTACTGGTACGACTTCATGACGCAGATCCCCCGCGGCTGGATCCGGGCTCCTGTCGGTAAGGACCCAAGCCCGACCAGCTCTCAGTTGACCCGGGACTGAAAACGGAGGCATCGACAACGTCGTTAAGGTAGATTGCGTTCTGAACGCGGCCGCTCGACGGACAGGTGCAAGTCTGGCTCAACATGTATCCACAGCGGCCCGGCTGGCGCCACATCGGCGTTGTCAGGGACGGAGTGGGCACAGCGGGCGCCAACACACAAGGCTTCGCGAAGACTCACGGGGACGCGGCGGCAGCAGACGGGTAGCGGACGGGCGGGCTATGTGGTCGTGGAGCCAGGTACTGGTGCGGTGGCGGCGTTGGCTCAATGGGTGTGAGAAAGGAGCGTGTTTCTACGCAGAGGGCGTCGTGGAAAGGACAAGGAGGCGAGGAGGAGAGAGTGGGCGGGTGTTTGACTGTGTTTCGTTAGCACCAGGTTTTGCATTGCTCAGTAGCGTACTTTTCTTTTTCATTAAATGTGATTATATTGCATCCATGAATCATATCCTCAACAAGACCAATCATCCATGTCCTTGTAAATGTTTCCTGCTGTCCCTGTGTTATTGTCCCCGCTGACGCCTGAAAATCCAAAACGCCAAAGAAAATCAAAAGCACTCGTAAATCGTAGACATGACTATACATTGCAGATACCAATCCCAGATCCTCCAAGCGCAAATCACCCTAGATCACGACCCAATCGGCCGAAGCTTGCGCCTCGCCTTCGCGGGGTACCGTCATCACCTCCTCCAGCGAATGCGCCTCTTCCGCCTCACCAGGCAGCTCCAACAGCTCCGCAGCATTTGAAGATTGGACTTGGCACGGCAACACGCAGTAAATTTCGCTGTCGGCAATCTCAATCTCCACCACGTCCTCCAGGTGGTGGTGGTGCGCAAACGCCTCCTCGTCAATCAGCAGCTCCGCCTCTGGCAGCTGTTCCACGTCGGGGTCGTTCTCGGCAGCGTACACCTCAAAGTCGACCGGGTCGCCGCCACCCTCGCGAAACGGCCCGCCATAAACGTCGACGCCGTGGACGACGTTGCTGAGCGGCGCATCCTCGTTGCTCTCGCCGTCTGCCGTCGGGTTCTGCGAGACAAAGTTGAAAAGGCTGACTTCGTCTTCGTAGTCGGATGCGGGGCGCTCGGACTCAGAGTCGTAGGTAGAGTCCGTGTCGGAGCTCCACGCGCTCGTGGGATGGCGCTGATGCGCCGCGGCTCGGCTTGTAGACCGTGGAGGCGGCGCCAGGTCGTTGCTGTGCACGCTGCTGCCAATCTCCATCATGGTCTCGTCGTCGCTGGCTGCTGCGTCGCCGGGGCTGCTGCCACCACCGTCCCGGCCGGGCCATGTCGGCAGCAGATTTTCACCAATTGTCAGATCCTGGAGCTGCAGCCCCAGCGCGACAGCTTCCTGGAGGCGCCAGTTTCCGATTTCCATAATGGCCGCGGAGAGGCTCCGGCCGAGCTCCTGTGCGTCGAGGCACTCTGCGAGCCGCGACTGCATGGCCTCGTGGAGCGACTGCGCTTTCGGGTCCCACACGCGGCCGGGCCACGCCGGCAGACAGTTGTCGTCAATATAAACGGCATCGAGGGTGGTGCCGGAGCTCATCGCAGTCTCTAGCATACAGATGGCAGCTGCCCGGATGCGCAGCCGTACCGGGTCATTTAGAAAGTGGACAGGTATGCTCGTTCTGATTGTCCTTCGAAACGCAGCGGCCTTGGCCTTGGCCTCGGCATCAGGTTCGGTCTCTGTACTTGTCGTCAGTAGACGCCATATTCAGCACAACTGAGCACTACCCTCGGGAGTCGTCTCTATTTGCTCCAGGTGTGGGAGGGTTGTTTGGGCTATTTCCTCCTCGTCATCGCTCGAGATTTCGATAATATTCGCGGGATCTTCCTCCGGTAGACAGTGAAAGGCAGCGAATTTGCTTTGGTCGCAAGCCATGTCTACGGGTGAGGAAGGTGATGATGAAGGAGCACGGAAGAGAGCCAAGGGGCAAATTGTCAGCTGTGTGTAGAGGAGATGTGAATGCGAAGAAGCAGTCACTGCCAGAGAAAAGCAAACGGCGGAAGAGGAAAGGCGTTTTTATGCGCCTGCGTAGCCCCCCCCCCCCCCCCCC